>JAREIK010003856.1:1497124-1514624 GCA_029783825.1 Sapria himalayana
ATAATGATGGGTTAACGACGGAAGATTTCTCAATCTAATGTGCTCGTCGCTAAATATTGGCAAGAGAAATATTTCCTTGCTAAAATGTTATCAACAGAAACATCCCTAGCTAAAATAATAATTTCCCTAGCTAAATTAGAAAGGAAAAATCCCTAGATAATTTCATCCCAAAACTATTTTCAGAATTTTATTTTTTTTTTCAAAAATGTTATTTAAAATATTTAATATTTTTATATTATATTGAATAAAAACATAAAGTATAAACAATAATTTATAATTAACAAAAAATAAAATTAATTAATAAAGTATTCTAATACAATATTTTACATAATTAAGAAAAAAACAAAACAAAATTTTATTACATCTTATTCATCAAAGTATCTACCGACAGTGCATGAAGTATAATCTATCCGTGCATTGACGTTGCTTTCTCTTCCTCAGCTCCTCTGATCACCATCTTTCTGTTGTGACATAGTTGTTCGAGTCACGGTGCAATTATGTCTAGTAAAAAATCTATCACTTATACAAACATCATATGGAGAACAATGAGGTACCATATCTGTACGAAATTTAAATTAGTAAAAAAAATCAAAAAAAAATAAATAAATAAAGTTATGTTTTGATAAATATATAATACTATAGTATATATATACATATATGCTACAGTGTATATGTACATATATTACTGTAGTATTATATGTACATATTTACTAAATACATACATACTAAGTATATATCTACATATAATAATGCAATATTATATGTACAAATATTGTAGTAATATATGTGCGTATATACGTACATATATATAGCATTTGATGATGATGCTGCTGCTACCACTGTTGATGCCGCTACCACTGCTATAGCTGGTGCTCCTACTGCTACTCCTCCTGCTACTGCTACCTCTGCTGCTACTGCTGCCACTACTACTACTGCTGCCGCTGCTGCCACTACTGCTCCTACTGCTTCCGCTACCACTGCTACCGCTAATAATAAAAGTGGGACGGGAGATGATGCTCGACTGATGAACTTCTCTGCAAACCACTTATTTTGAGATTGAGCAAGTTTTTGACGAGGCGGCGAGCTACTTCTCCCTAAACAGGACCCAATATTCCTTTTGGTGCACTCGGCCTATAAAAATTAGGTAATGATACATTTTTCCTTCCGATTGAATATATTTTTGTGAGATGTGATAAAATTACACGACACTACATGAGCAACATCATCATCATCTTAAGACCTAGTACAATTATAACCAATCATTGCAGAACCTACATCAAGATAACTTATTTCCTCATACATACGCATTGTACCATGTGATAATTGCATATCTACACAATTACTAAGATATTTAAGACCAACCTCTGTCTGCCTGACTGGCCTGGATAAGAAATATCTTCATGCCACAACTTTGGGAAATGTCTAATATCTATGACTTTTATGACCTGCATCGGTAAGTAATGCATGATGATGACTAGACTAGCTTGAGCAATTATATATTCAAACATGTGTGTGTGTGTGTGAATGGGTATATGCCTATGTATATAATTAGATAATATATACATGTCTACGAATAAATATATGCACTCACTTATGTACATACTCGGTATATGACTGCGTATATACTCAATATATACGTATGTATATACCAAGTATATTCATACTTATATATTCGATATATGTACTTATATAGTGCATGTCATGTGCCACATGACTCTAGAAAGAAAGATAAGCACACCACAAGAGCTAGCACATGAGGCCCAGTATTGCACCGCCAGAACATCCAACTCTACATGGTAAGTAGAAACCTAGTATCATTAACAATTTGCACAGGCTTCAGACTTTAAGAAAACTAATTGAAAAATAGAAAATAAAAAAAGTTGCCCAGTGAAAATCAGAACAGTACATGCACAGACAAACAGAATTTTTATTTTCCAATATAAAACAAAAAAAACAACACGTGTCAAAATAAAATAATACAATCTCCAATGACCTTGATGATAATTAAATCACAACATGCTTTCTATCTTATAAATCTAACAATGCTCTCAAAATAAATTTTTATCATGTATTTCTTCTTCTGTGTGGCATTGTACTTGGTCTCTTTTACAAGTTTGGTTGCATTAGAAATGAGGCACCTAAATGCATATATTATATTATTGAACATGATATCAAAGCGGGGGAAAAAAGTGATAATACCGCCACCACCACCATCATTTCAGCTAACATGCTAGAGACTGCCCCAAGACACATGATGTTTTTTTTAAAGAACAAAAGTAAAAATGTTTGTAGCATGCTATTAATATAAGCACTACACTAGCTAGACTTGATACAAGTTAAATTAAAATTCATAAATTAAAATAGTGCAAAAAATATAATGAATATTATATATATTCATCACTTTAAATTAAAATAGTGCCCCAAATAGTTCTCATAAAAATTTTTGCCAACAATTGTGATGAGAATGGTTTGCCTAGCCCGACATGTGCCCAACCTAGAATAGCCTGGGTCTAAACCAGGAGAGCTAGGCATGCCCTCATCAGGGCCATGCCATGGCACCTGGTCCACCTCACAAGGGCCTAGGCCCTAGACCCTGGACTCTATAAGCCATGTACCTTGGACAGTGTGTGCAGGTTGCAAGTGATGAGCATGATGGAAACATTATATCAATATATTATACATAACATAAATGTGTTAATTGTTATGTGTATCTATATATACACATAATATAATTATTGTGTATTACAATATACAAAATAGATACATAATATATATAGAATTTACATATAATGTGTATATACACTCATTAAATATATACATATACACATTGTATACAGATAGAAATTATTGTGTAGATACATGTATACATAATGTAAATACAAAATATATACACACATACCTAGTATATAGAAAATTTAAAATTATGAATAAAAAAATTAAATAACATAAAAAAATTCTTTAATTTAAAATTATAATTAATACTTATAAAATAAAAAATTGTAACATAATCTTTCAAAATAAAACTAAAACATAAAAAATATTACAAATTATTAAGTCATAAAATGATAATTTATAAGATCATTTTCAATCTAATTGTTATGATCTGTACAACTTTAAATTTTATCATATACATCATCATATGTATTTTGTTGTATTTTAGGAATTTGATCTTGATGACTCATCTATGTATTATCTTAATCTTTCTATCATAACAAATTTTCAATAATATTAATTGTAATTTGATTTTCCTATCTAAAATAATATTCATAATCATAAATATGATAAACTTTAATATACACTAAACACAGTAAAGATCAGCAAATCACAAGACATTTTAGATATCATGAAAAAAATTTTATATAATTTTACAAACTCAATGCATCTAGAATCTTCATATTCCCTAAAAAAACTATCACAATAATTGATGTCTAAGTATTTTAACAGGTGAAAAAGACTCATATTTGACACACCAACCTATCACTTACCTCTAACTTATCTAAATTAAAAAGTTATCATCTTCAAATACTTCATAATCATAATTTCATTAAAACAAAAATACTTATTTTCTTAATATTTAAATAAATATTTTAATTAATCATAAAATTTACTTTTTTATTCTTATAGCTGATTAATTCCTAATCTAAATGTAAAATATTTTTATAGTTACAATAGCAAGATACAATTATTTATATTTATATACATATAGTATATATAGTTATAAATAGTTATATATAGTTAAAAAAAATATATCTTGCCATATTTATATATATCAATTTTCCATCATATTTCTGTTATAAATAGTTATATATAGTATAAATAGTTATATATAGTTATAAATAGTATATATGGAAAATTGATATATGTTTATACATCATATTTCTGTTATATATCTTGCCATATTTCTGTTATAAGGGCAAGGATGTTAAAAATATTTATCTGTTTAAATATTTATCTATTTGCAAAGATGTAAATAGAATATAATATGGAAAGATATATGTTGCTAGATGTAAACAAAAGATGTAAAAGATTCAATTTCTAACATCTTCAAAATGATGAAAATAGAATATTCATGTGGGTCTCCAAGGAACTTTCAAAGGAAATCCACATTTACAGCAATAATTTATTACATCTAGAAAGAAAAAATAGAAGATAATATGAAGGAAAATCTAGTGACACCGGGATGATCAGGAAGAGAATCAAAACTGAGATTTAATTTTTATTTTGGGAAATATGTTGTAATCTAAATATAGAATAGTTCGAACAAAATTTTATAGTGCTTTATTACTTATCAAAAAAAAAGGATGATATATAAATTATGAATTATAGCAATATATTTATTAGAGAGTGTGAATTGTGGAGTTATTTTATAAAATTCATTCAATTAGTATAAGAATCACATTTTATATACAAATATAAAACTTTTTACCTTGATTAGTCATGTAATTAGTGTCTTCTAAATTTCAACTCTTAGGATTTCTATCAACTTTTATCTTCGTAATTCAAGTTCCCAACTAGTTCCATGCAGTACTAAAAATTTAACTTTTCCTTTATATCCAAATCAATTCTAGAATATCTCACTCTTCTCTCATCATTTGATCAACACCAAGAAAGTTCATACTAGTGGATGACCCTAAACCATTATGTTATAGTTGTACACATTAGGTAGTAGCTAATCATGCAAGACTCATCATGCGAAAATTATTTTGATATATAAATTATTTTTACCTAATTTGGTGAAATATATGATAAATCTACTTCCCTTTTTGTAAATTATGCTTGTTGGTATATGCTAAACAGTTTATGCATTACTCGAATAATTTTCCAAATGTATTCTAATTGCTTTTAAAAATTGGTATAATCAAGTATAGATGTCATTATGAATGAGGATGATCTTAATATTTATGATGAATGGTATAAAGATTGCTTCATGATTTATGAAAAAATATTGAACAATTGCATTTATAATAACTTGGATCATAAATTATGGCATTTGGATTTTTGAGCAATTGGATGGATTAATTTAGAGAAGGATTGGGAAAGAGAAATATAGGTAAAACTTTTAGTAGTTTAGTTGATGGATAATTTTGATATAATTTGTGAAATTTACTAAAGTTTAGGTTCTAAAAAGTAAGATTTTATCGATACTACTCGGCAGTGGAATCTAATAAACATAAATTCAATGACTAATTAAGGTTTAAAATTTTGAGGTTCATCTTTAAGAATGGAATATCTAAATTAGATAATAGATTATAACTATCAAAATTTCATATTCAAGTCATTGATAACTCCATGAAAGTAGAGATTTTTTTATCTTTATTACCTATTTCAAAAAAAACAAAGAGAATAATTAAATATTATGTATTTTAATATATATATATATATATATATATATATATATATATATATATAATCATACTTTAGTATTATTTATTTTATTTAAAAAATTAACTTTATTTGAATAATTTTTGTGTAAAAATGAAATTATTACATATAGAAGATTAAAGCCGGCTTGTAGTGACTTAAAGATCATTTCAAGGAAAATCTAAGAAAATGATATTTGTTAAGCATATATATCTTGTGTGTGTGTGTGTGTGTGTAAGTATAGATATATATATATATATATAATGTATATATATGGTTGTGTATGTGTGTATGTTTGTATAAATACATAAATACATACATACATACATATGTGTATGTTAGATATATATATATATATATATATATATATATATATATATATATATATATATATATATATATATATATGTGTGTGTGTGTGTGTGTGTGTGTGTGTGTGTGTGTGTGTGTTATATATATGTGAATATATTTTTATATATAAATATATACATACAAATGTATGTTTGTATGTATACTATATATGTAAATATATGTGTATGCACATATTTATACACACACACTCACTCACTCACTCACACACTCAAACACACACACACACACACATATATATATATATATGAGTGAGTGAGTGAGTGAGTGTGTGTGTGTGTGTTAGGGATGCCTGGATATAATTAAAACAAAAGGAGTAGTTATAGAAAAGTTTTCAAAAATGGGTTCTAGAGAAAAATAAAAAGCTAATGATATTCTTACAGAAGTACAAAGACATATTAAAGAAGAACTATTACAAGTGAAAAATGAATAGAAGCACAAATGAGGACTTATAAAGAGAAGGAAATATTTTTACAGAAACAAATCATTATGTAGACAAAAAGAAGCATAGAAGAAAGAAGAGAAGAAGAAAGCTTACGAACAAAAACACAAAAATATTATTCATGAACAGTAACTCAAATCCAATAAATGAAAAAAAATAGCTATACGAGTTTTTTCTTTTATTTTATAATACTATTATAATTCTTATTGACAATCAATAGACTAAAAAGAAAAATATAAAAGCTCAAAAAATAGAGGGAGGAATAGGTAATTGGATTGCTTTTAGTATTTGGTATAAATTAAAAACTCTCAACTCCAATAACTGCCATAACCTTTTGCCTAGGCAAGTTATATCAACTCCAATAACTGAAAGTTTTCTTCCCAATGATGCAAACTCTAAAATTCTTAAGTCCTTTTGAATTTCATGGGACAAGATATATTCAATGAGTAATCCCTTCGGTTTATTGTATAAACTAGGGTTGTGGTATTTAACAAATTTATGCAAGTACTTAAAACTTCTTTTTTATCATGATTTTAATGTTTTGTAGTTTTTATTGTACTTTCAACCTCTTATAAGCTCAAATAATAATCTAAAACATAGCAAAAATATCAACATAAAAAAACAAACATGTTTTAAATTCTTATAAACTATGGATATTTAGGATTCAAGTGGCTAAGGTAAAAGAACAACCCAAACAAATTGAATCACTATAAACATTGAAGTGAGATAAGAAGATGATGGCAAACCTCAAGTGATTGTATGTCTCAATAAAGCTTTAAAAAAGTGAACATATAAAAAGTTCTTGTTATGGTCTTTGAATTTGATAAATCTAACGCATATGATTATATATATAAATAAATATTTATAAACATATGTTATATATAAGCATTATATATATGCATATGTATATATTCATTAATATATATATACACTATATATATATATATGCATATGCTACATATATACACTATATATATATATATGTGCATATGATACATATATATACAACATAAGTTATATGTATATGTATATATATTAATTATATACTTTATATATATATATCAACATATGTTATATATATACATTTGTATATATCGATGTTATATAATTATTATATATATATATATATAAGCCTACATAAACTATATAAAAAAAACAATTTTGATAACATATATATAGAAATCTATATGTACAAGTTTATATGTGTGTGTGTGTACATATATACTTGTTTATATATATTTATTTATAGATACATATATTTATATGTATATATATATATATGCTTATACATACATATACATATACATACATACATACAATATATATATATATATATAATGCTTTAATTTAGCTTTAAATAGTGCAACAAAATAGAATTTATTTTATTTTTCATTAATTCATTGATTTCTAATATACTTTAGAAAAACTAATTATGCATTTCTCAAAGAAAATCAAATATCTCAATTTAATATTCATACCTTATAAAATAACGGATCACACCTTTTACAAATATAAGCAAAAAAAAAATTAAACAAAGATAATTAATAATTAAAATGATCAAATTTGTCATTTCACCCCAATCAAAAAGCTAGGTTCTAATCGAAAGTTGCATTTTAATAAAAGCATTCATCCTATTTCAGTAAAATTGCCTAAAGAAAATTTGTGATAAAACATCTCTCTACATTTTAATAATTTTTCCTTTTTTATTTTAAATAGTTATTATATGTATTTATATAGTTTTCCATATTCTTCTAATAATTTATTTTCATTTTTGTTGATTGATTTTGTTTATTTGGCTAATGCTATTCTACACCTAGAACTTGTGTATTTGATGTCTACCTACTTGAAAGTATGAACCCAAACCCATAGGGTTTGTCATCATGCCTAATGCTATCCATAGTTGATTATATGTTACCTAATTACCCAGTGTAAATAGACACCACATGGATATCATCATCTGGTGTTGACATTTTTCATGCTCCAATTCAAGGAGTAGATTCTTTAAGTAACCACAATATGTGAATTACCATTAATGCAGCTTTGGATCTTGTTTGAAAGTTATCTAATTGAACTTTGTTACACCCATTACTAATTGAATGTTTTATCTAGTAGAAGGTTTCACTAGATAAAAATCAACAAGGAGTTAAAACACAATCATATTAGTTTTGATGACCATTAATTATGTTTGCATTTTGATTGAAATCTATCATGTCATTTGAAGTTTTATTTACTAGATAATGCCACTCTAATTATATCATTGATTTTTACTTTAGTTATTTATGTTGCTGAAATAATAATGATAATTCTATGGGTGTATCGTGAAGAAGATTACCTCGACTAATTGTACACATTGATGATAGTTTTGATTTTGCATGGTTTTGTACAATATAAAAAGGGTCTTGATTTTGCATAATAATGACATTGTTAAAAGATCTTGACCACCCATAGTATTTTTCATCATAACTTCTCTCACCAACTCCTATTCAATGACAATCAACCTAAAATAGCCCAATAATTGTAATCACAATAATAAATTCATTAAATATAAATAGTTTTTTCGTAATATACAAATAAATAGTTTTTTCGTAATATACAAATAGATTCTTTAAGGGAATTGGTCAGGCCTAGCGCTTAAGGCTTCTAGATCCTCTTTAATGTTTTTTTATTTGTCACCATGCATCTTTCATTTGACATTCAACTATGCAAATAAATATGTGGGGCAACTCTCTGTGTTATTTCAACTAGTTAAACAACCTTTCAAGGAAATGAGCTTATTCGTCTCAATCACAATAGGCTCAATTGTTGGATCAATGTTCCATCTATCATCCTTATTCTCGATTGCTCCCCGCCCATGCAAATAAATAGTTAGGGCATTCTTAAGGATGTCCTACGTTCAAAATAAATCGATTGAGCTTTTAGCATTACACCACTTAACATAAATAAACAAATATTCTACTTAAGATCATAGAGCTCTTAATATCTATAAGCACCCTAGCAAGAATTGCATGCAATTATTGTCACCCTTCTCATTTTGACCAGTTGTATCTATGAGCAACATTTACTTCTCTTAATTAGCTTGTTTAGGAATGTGCTTGGCTGTATAATATAGGGCAGCCCAATTTCTGGCATTAGAGGAAGCACATGGCATGGAAAGCAAGGCATCCTTAAGAATTCTATCTCATTGGGGTCTGACTAGTCTACCACAGTGTTAAAAATGATGGGAGATGACTTTTTTTAAACGACATAAGGTACGCGCGCGCGCGCGTGTGTGTGTGTGTGTGAAAGATGGGATAATTTCCATGCTTGTTTGTGAATAAGGCTTGGTGTGAGATTATTTTCATAGCATGAATAGTGTGTTCTTGTCTTCGTGAAGAGTGTATTCGGGCAAGTGTTTTTCATGCATGACAAGTATTCGGTGTATTTTTTTTATTTAATATGTATGCATTCTATGTGTAAAAAAAGAAAGGAAAATAAGAATAGTTAGGATTCCTATTTTTGTGTGCTAATTGTTGAGAAAAATGATAATTATTATCATTTTTGTTTTACACATTATTCTCATTACTTTTCGGAAGTTTTTATTAAATATTATATAACTAATTATAAGTTTTAGTAATATTTAATAAAATATAATTTATTCTCAGTTTATGTTTATGTTTATGAGGGTGATGAATTTGTATGAAATTTATACCTAGTCCCTACAGAGTTCATGCGGCATTTTGAAGAAATAATGAAAGAGTTGTATTCGACCGTGCTCGTGTCGTGCTAATGATGCAACATGAGTGTTTGAATTTATTCTAAAATATTGTGTATGTAATTGAAAATATTATTATACAAGTAGAAAAGCAAAAATATATATATTTTGATAATTTTGTATGTGTATAATAACTTACTAATTTTAGAATAAAATTTATATTCTAAAATATACTTTCAAATATATTTTGAAAAATAATTTTAGAATAAATTTTAGAATAATTTTGTGTATATATTTTGAAAATATTATTATATAAGTAGAGAAACATAAATATATATATTTTCATATATTTTATATTTTATCTAATTTATAATAGTATGAACATTGAGATTTTGTATGTGTATAAATAACTTACTAATTTTGGGAGAAAATTATTTATTATGATGATCTGTTATTTACGGTGTTTATTTTTTCTTTTCAGGATAAGTAGAGAAGCATATATATATATATTGATATTTTTGAAATATATATTTGTTAGATTGACAATTTATTTCATAACTATTCTTTATATTTGGCAGTCACAATGATCCCCAACATATATATTTTCCAGCAAAAACAAGTTTGAATTTTAGCGCATTAAAAACTTAATAGATTTACTTTTTTTAACTTTGGAAAATTAAATTTTTTTTTAAATAGATATGATGTACCAAAATCTAGCTTTAGAAACGAGAAGCTGATCGGCGTCTAGCGATCGTAAAAGCTAAAAGCGCTTTTACCCAAAAAGCCCCCGGGCACTCCTAGTTTTCTATCGTTTCTGCCCCTGCTTCGTTCTTTCTGATCGACACGATACACAAACTCTGTGCTGTTCATCATTTTCCACATTTCACCAGAAATTCGCACAATCTCTCTCTCTATCTGTCCTCTCTCTCTCTATCTGTCCTCTCACTCTATCTTTCCCTTTTCTCTCTATTTGTCTCTCTCTCATCATCATCATCTCTCTCTCTCATAATCTCTCTCTCATAATCTCTCTCTCATCATCTCTCTCTCATATTCTCTCTCTCATCATCTCTCTCTCTCATCATCATCATCTCTCTCTCTCATCATCATCATCATCTCTCTCATCATATCTCTCTCTCTAATACTCTCTCTCTCCTCTGTTAGAATAAGAGATGATTCGATGATTGATTCGATAAATGGTTCGATGAATGGTTCGATGAATGGTTCGATGAGTGGTTCGATGAAGATCCTGTAGCTCTGGCATTGCATCACTGTTTTGTTCTTTTTTGTGGGACCAGGATTCATTATTTCGTGAGTTTGGTTTTCCAGTTGAGTATGTTGTTGCTGATTCTTCTGGGTATTGTTTTCTCGGAACGTGTTTCCGGTTCAAGGACACTCGTTGATGATGATAGGTCAGCGCTACTGTCGCTGAAGATGGCTATCAAAGAAGACCCAAAGGGTGGTTTAACCCTGTGGACTGATTCAACAAATTATTGTTCATGGCATGGAGTTTCCTGTAGAAACCATAGGGTTTCGTCTCTGTCACTTCCGATGTTAAACCTTTCTGGTTTCCTCCCTTCTTCATTGGGTAATCTGGCTAGTCTCAAACGTGTGAACTTGACAAATAATAGATTTTCAGGCCTTGTTCCAATTTCTCTGTTTCAAGCTAAAGGCTTACAATCTTTGATCCTTTCTGGGAATGCTTTTTCTGGGTCTTTGCCATCTCAGGTTGGTAACCTGAAGCGCCTGCAAATTCTGGACGTTTCTCATAATCTGTTTAACGGATCTCTACCAGAGTCACTTTTCCAATGCAAGAATTTGACGATCCTTGATCTTAGTTGGAACAACTTTACTGGTCCGGTGCCAAATGCTCCATCCAACGATTATTTTAATTCCCTTATAAAACTTAATCTTTCATTCAATGAATTCAGCGGCTTCCTTCCTGAAGATATGGGTAATTCGTTGAGTGTGCAAGGAGGAATGGCAGACCTGTCCCACAATTCCTTCTCCGGCCAAATCCCAGCTACTTTCAACAGCTTATCGGAGAAGGTTTATATTGATTTATCTTACAACAACTTATCTGGCCCCATACCCCAAAATGGTTCAGTAATGAACTGGGGACCAACAGCATTTATGAAGAATCCTGGCCTCTGTGACTTGTCTTTGGAAATGTCTTGCCATACGGATGCGGTTCCTGTCATTGTGACTAAACCATTACCTTTCGCTGTTTCTCGCAACAACAGTACACCCGCACAGCAGCCTACGATATATATTGCAAATAACCAAAATGGTGGGCCGCTTAATAAGAGAGTAGTCACTGGCATAATTGTGTGCGATGTAATTGGGATATGCCTTGTTGGGCTGCTGTTTTCATACTGTTATTCAAGGATTTGTGCCTGCAGTAAGGTTGATGAAGGCGTGCTTTGTGCTGATAAGAAAGAAAAAGTTAGCTTCGGATGTTTCTCCTTGCCCAGGAATAATTTTCGAGTTGCTGCTAACGCCCGTAAGCATAATTATCTCGTTCCACTTGATAAGCAAGTGGATTTTGATCTCGATAAGCTGCTCAAGGCACCTGCGTTTGTTCTAGGCAAAGGGGGGCTTGGGATTGTGTACAAGGTTGTGCTTGAAAATGGGCTTTCTTTAGTTGTGAGGCGATTTGGCGAGGGAGGTTCGCAGAGATTTAAAGATTTTCAGATAGAGGTAGAAACCATTGCGAAGATAAGGCATCCGAACATTGTTAATCTCAGAGCTTATTACTGGACTGAAGACGAGAAGTTGCTTATCCACGAATTCATTCCCAATGATACTCTTTCTGCTGCACTTCACGGTAAATTAAGTTTGCTTATGAATTCATACCCATATTTTTTTGTACTGTTGTTGATATTCGTGCTACGCTGTTGTCAGGAAAGCTTGAAGGCGAGACACATACGCCACTCTCATGGGCCACTCGAATGAAAATTATCAACGGGATTGGGAAAGGTTTGCTCCACATTCACGAATTCGGCCTGAGGAAGCATCATGTTCATGGAGACTTGAGATCGAGCGGCATCCTTCTTGGATACGACATGGAACCTCATATTACGGATCTTGGAGTCCGGCGAATAGCTGATATAGTCGACGAGACTCCCCTAGTTTTTGAGCCTGGTCGATTCGAGCTCAGCAAAGTCTCCGAATCCGAAGAGCACTATCAGGCTTCGGAATCAAACAGAGCATTGAAACCATCTCAGAAGTGGGATGTTTATTCATTCGGCGTAATTCTGCTCGAGGTGATGACGGGAAGATCGTCGACCATTCATGTCTCTGGGGTCGAAATGGATCTCGTCCACTGGATCCATACGTGCATTGAAAAGGAGAAACCGCTCCAGCATGTTTTAGACCCTCATTTGTTGTCCTGTGAGCTGCAGAAGGAAGAAGAGATCATTGTTGTTCTCAAGATTGCAATTGCCTGCATTGATCTCGTGCCCGACAAGAGACCCTCCATGAAACAGGTTTCCGATTCTTTGAACGAACTGTTATCTTCTTCTAATGCTGTGGGATTGGGTACCCCCTGATTTCTTATCTTCTCTTTGTTTTGTTGTTTCTTTTCTTTTTTGTTTTTTTTGCTTACCTTTGGATTTTTTTTTTTACTCGAATTTATTGGTTTTATAGGATGTTTGTTGACCCATTTTGTTCGATACGCTTAATTTTTTTTGTTTTTCAATATTTATTGATTTATCACACGATTGATTGAGCTTGGTGCTTCCGCTCCGTCTCTTCTACGCCCTCTAACCTCTACGGTACCTGAGAATGAGATACACAATAGTATTATCCGATGTGATGATGATGAGTTCCAATCGCATAAAAAGACGCGAATGTGAGTTACAACCACATAAAAACCAAGACGCGAATATGAGTTCCAATAGTATTATCCGATGGGAATTACCCTTATGCCCGTAATATGGACTGGAAACACACCCATATCAGTAGTTTATATTGGAGCTGCAACTCGTCTTGTGTAAACGAGTAACACAAACCAAACCTGTAAAAAATCTTTGGTTTGAAATTTTCTTGGTTTCTGTCAAGACGAAACGAATGTAAAAATATCTAACACAAACTTGACAAACGATTTTTAGTATTATGTAAATATCTAATACTTCAAGATTTAGTAAATTTTTAATGTGGATAGCGTATTAATGATTCTCCAAATAAAAAAACGTCAATATTTATGTTTTTTAAATATGAAATCTAATTAAAAAATATTTAAAAAAAAACTTAAAAAATTATTAATTATAAAAAATTATTCTAAAACATAAAATATTTATATTTTTGTGTACATGGATTATAAATTCCAAAATATCTAATATTTTTGTGTACTATTTAAAAAAAGTACACATGTTCATATATATATATATATAGTTTTATGTGTGTTTATATATATAAGTTTGAAAAAATGTTTATACATATAGATTTTTATATAGTTTTATATATACACTTTTTTGTTATGTTCATATATATACATTTATGCGCGCACACATAGACGCACACACACACACATTTTTACAAACATATGCGGTTCATCTTTGATAAAATTCAAATAACAATGGTTTTCAGGTTTATGATTTATATTGTTCTAAAATGTAAATATTTTAGTTTTGTAATATTTTTTTATAATTATGACGAATTAAGGTATTCTTTGTTAAATAATTTTTGTATTGGCTGCCAAAATATAATTTACGCAAAAAATGATTATAATTAAATCCATATTATTCATGCTTATAATTATGAAAAATTAAGGCATTCATCACATCAATCCATATATATATACAATCATTAGTAAATCATGTTTATATTTTTTTTTTTGAAATTTGGGTTGGCCTTCAAGCCGACCCAACCTGGCTGAATTACACCCCTAGATCTAATAATTTATTCAAGTCTATTTATATTTTTCTAATGAAAACTAATTTTAGCGGCTTCAACAACAAAATATTGGTGCATACCAATAATTTAATTCACACTTAAATTGCATCTAGAAACTCTTGTTTTTGGACTACGGCGAAAACTCAAATATCAACATGCATCCCACGTCATGGATTGGACTCGTTTCCTAAAGTGAAAATTGCACAAAAAATAGAGTTTTATAATTAAATAATACGTTTGAAATAAAAAATCTAAAATATAATACATGTTTCAAAAATATGCCCAAACTTAGAGGTGCCAAACGGGCCGGCCCGGCACGGCACGGCCCGTTTTTCACGAGCACGATCGTGCTACCGTGCCGTGCCCGGCACGGCACGGTTTGTATATAGGCGGGCACGGCACGGCCCGTAGGCACGGCAAGGCCGTGCCGTGCCGTGCCGGGCCCGCTCGGGCATGCCTTGGCCATACAGGCCAGGCGGCACGGCCGGGCAGGCAAGAGCCACGACGCGGGACCGGGTCACCGAGGTCCGGGAGGCCGCACGGGCTGACCGCTGATGGACAGGCAGATGGCAGATTAAATTTTTTTTTTTTATTGTAAATTTTTTGATTAAGTAACCGTATAGAGTATTAATTATTAAATATAATTTTTTGTAAAAATTATAAAAATTAAAATTAAATAAAACAAACAAATATTAGAAAATTTTTTTTTATCAAATTCAATTTAGTTTAGCTTTTTTTATATTTATAATTTATTTATTATATGTTAAAATTTAAAGTTATTAATTTTTAAAATAAAATTTAAATCGTAAAAAAAATAAATAAATACATTATGTTAGTAAAAATTAAAATTAAAAAAAAAATAAACTACACAAAAGAAAAATTACCAATCATGCTTTTGAAACCAATGGTCCGAACAAAACAAGTATAAGTTTCAATACAACGTATGGTACAAAGTACAAACAAAGCGTATAAATAAAATAAATAAAAAAATATCGAAAAAAAAGAGCAGATGAGCATTAATCGTCAAGCGGCATATCATGAGAATCATCAACCGCAACATCAAGATCAGTATCATATGAACCATCATCATCGGCAATCAGCTCCTCCGCCATCGTAGTGGATGTGGATGCGACTACAATGTCTGTCACAGTCCCAGCTTCAGCACGATCATGGATGCTAAATCTCGATTCATCCCAATCCTTCAAACATGCCAAGGCCTCAACCATATCTGGACGTAATCTCGATCTCCTATCCGAAATCACGTTCACTGCAACAGAAAAAGCAGACTCCGATGCTACGCTCGACACTGGAGGAGTCAGTAGATCCTGTGCCATCCTAGATAGCACGGGATAGGTGGACTCATATGATTTCCACCACTGTAATAAATCAAGATTCTTATTATCAGAATGTGATAGGATTGAGCAGTAATCGGTATCTAAGTACCGAGACAGCTCGCTCCTATGTGATGGTTCACCCCTACGTTTCACTCTCGCTAGGTTAATGGAATAATCGTCATCTCCGAACAAGGTATCAATGTCCGTAATCACAGTCTCACCACCACCACCACCATACCTAGTATCGTAGTATGTGAACATGTCTGTCAATTTCTCGTAAATGAACCCTTCAGGTGGCTCTTCCAGGTTCATGCACGAGGAAATGAAAGTCAGGGTGTTTTCAACCCCTTCCACCTTAGCCCTAGGGTCCATGCATGCTGCGAGGCAATAAAGAGATGGAATGGTGGACCAGTACTTCAGGTACTTGGTCTACTATATATATATATATATATATATCAATCTATTTGTCTATCTATTTATCAGTAATCTTTATATCTATATGTCTATCTATTTTTTTATTTATCGATCAATCTATCTATCTATCTATTTATCTATCAATCTATCTATCTACCTATTTATCTATCAATCTATCTATCTACCTATTTATCTATCAATCTATCTATCTATTTGTCTATTTATTGATTAGTATAGCTATCTATGTATCTATATGTTTATCTATCTACCTTTCTACTAGCCAACAAGTCTACTTATCTATCTATCTATCTATCGATCTATTTGTCTATTTATCTTTTTTTCTAAATGTCTATATATATATATATACCTATCTATGTGATTATATGTCTAAGTATCTATTTTTTATCTATCTATCTATCTAACTATATCTATCTATCTGTCTATCTATCTATATTATATATATTTATCTAACTCTCTACTATTTGTTTATTTAACTAACTACCTATCTATCTATATGTCTATATATACGTCTATATGTGTGTGTGTGTGTGTGTGTGTGTTTATCTATATATCTGTCTGTCTATCTGTCTATCTATCTATTTGTTTATCTATCTATCTATCTATTTATCTTCTATCCAATTATTTGTCTATCTATCTTTCTATCTTTCTTTCTATAGTTTATCTATATGTCTACCTATCTATCTATCTCTCAATCAAATCAATTAATCTATCTATCTATTTGTTTCTATGTATTTCTATCAATCTATTTATCTATATATGTATCTATCTATCTAAATTCTATGGAACAATCTATCTATCTATTTATTTATCTCTCTATCTATCTTTCTATTATCTAGTTGTCTATCTTTCTATTTATCTATTTATCTATCTATCTATATTTCTATCTAACTATCTATATATCTACCAATCTTTCTAATGTCTAACTATATATCTATATTTCTGACAACTTGTCTATCTATCTATCTATTTGTATAT